>JACEEU010000710.1:14010045-14017545 GCA_016630915.1 Callionymus lyra
TTATATATATTTTTAAACGCATCGATTCGTTATTATTACTATTTTGTCTTGTCTGTGTTGTTAATGTAAACTGTGTATTTTTCATATGATACATCAAAACACATGTATTTAAAACATTTAAAAAATGATAAATTTACCATTAAATATTGACTCAAAAAGTTTTAATAAAATCCTATTCTCAAGTTGATTTTATTAAGAAAGATAAATAAAAAATGATGATTAATCCTTGAGATCAAAAGAGAAAAACAAACCGACAAAAAATAAATAATATTAATAAAAATGTCACACCTTAAAACAACAAACTTTATCTACTAAAATAATTAGTAAAAAATGAACAAACAGGAACAAAAAACATAAAAAAAACTACAACAAAACCAAAAATAAACAGAGAAAAAGAAAAGGAAAATTAATTTAGTTTAGTTTAATTCAATTTAGTTGAAAAACAAGTCGAATTTAGGAAATACATTCTCATTGTGCTGGTTCATAAAATAACAGAAACAAACTTGATTATGATTAAAAATAAAAAAGCGTGACTATAATTAAAATAAAATAAATAATAATAAATTAAACCTGAAAGTATGGAAGACTGAAATATAGAACAAAAATTAAAAGAAAGAAAAATCTTAATAAAGTAAAAAAAACTAAACGATGTCATAATAATAATAATAATAATAATGACATTTTTTTTCCATAATTCCCCAAATAAAAGCCAAAAATCTACTTCAGTTGATCTTCTGATGTCTCGTCACCGATCTTCTCTCCTGAACTCCAACTTCACCTCCATCACGACTCATCAGTCACTTCCTGTGACGACTGAAGGCTGCGGCGCCCCCCGCTGGGCCGCTAATTCAACGCCCGGTGGTGGTTGTTGTTTAGTTTTTTTTTCATCCTGCGTCCATTTTTAGATCAATAACTTCTTTAATGCAGCGAAAATAATCGTCGGGTCGTCTTTGAAACCTGGGAGTCTAGAGACGACGCCTTCACTGACGGTTAGGAAGATCGTGTTTGTAGTTGTTGGATTTAAACTGATCCGAACATATCTATTTCTTTTTAAATATCTTGAAATGTATCGTCGTTTTTCTCACCTTTTTTCGTCACCTTGAGAGTCACCCAACAACCTGCCTCATCTCGTCCTCCATCTTCTTCTGCTCGTCCTCCTCTTCCTCCTCTTCCTCCTCTTCCTCCTCTTCCTCCTCTCGCGTCAACAGCCCAGTCTCTGGTGCTGCATCATCATCTCCTGGTTCTGGAGGTGTGGGCCGATTCATTCGCAGCTGTCAGTGCGTGTCCCGGCGCTGCCGAGCCTCCAGGGGGAGCCGCGACCTTGAGCCACTTCTTCTGTGTCTGTCACCTTCAAACTTCCTCGGCAGATATTTATTCTGTCGGAGCTCGGGCGGCGGGGTTAGACACGGATCGATCGGTTGCCGCCGCGACCTCTGTGGGCGTCGAACCCGCACCGGTCTGATGTCACGTAGGGCGGCCATTTTGTTTTTGAGGAAAAGATTGAGGGATTCTGCTTTTGTTTCTGATGTTTTATAGATATATATTTTTTTATATAATTTGTTTTTAAATGCAGCTTTGGACAATTTTTTTTTAACCGATTAAATGTTTTTTAAATATTTATTTTAGCTGAGATTAAATAGCTAGCTAGGCTAATATTTATCTATAGAATATATATATTATCTTGACCTTTAAAGTATATATTTTATTGAGTATTGTTTTGATTGTTTAAGCGCTTTTTTGACCCTGGTCTGGAAAAGTGCTCTATAAATACAAATTACTTACTTACTTACTAATATTAGAAACAGAAACATATGAGATACAATTTGAAATAACATCATATTTATTTGCATGTTTTTTAATTTAAAATTTGGTGAAACTTTTTCAGTTGATGATTTCTTTTACATCAAAGTTCTTCTAACGTGGATTTCTATTTAGTCATTAATGCTTTTCTTCCTTTTAGTTACTTTTGCTTTGTTTGTTGTCATTTTGAGTTATTTAATTATGACCTTTTATTGTGTAGATTTTAATGTTCATGATTATTTTGCACTTTTTATCTTGAGATGTTTCTGTCGTTAACCAGTAATACACAGTACATGTCAGATCAGTATTTTGGTTTAACCATTCTTCCATTATTTATTATTATTTTTTCTGTCCCCTATGGCCCGAAAACAAATGTGTTTGTGGTATCCCTTGTGTTGTCAAGGTGAACGACCTCCCCGGCTTCCAACATCTTTCGGGTCACCATGACCCCGAGATAACACAAGGGTTAGTGACCTTTTTATAATGATATAAAATCACAGTTCTAGCGTCAAAACTTTGTACACTTATACGCCACTGTGACTCATGAGTCATTTGCGGTCAAAGATTTTTTTTGCTTAACTTTTAAGCGAAATTTTTTTTTGACAAAAGGATTTGTTGTCAACAGTTTTCATGTATTTTAGCTTCAATTTTTGCTTTCATTAAAATAATACTTACTAAATAATTACTACTTATAGTTGTTATTTTTTATCAATGATGAACGCAAACCCTGCGACAGCGATGCATAGTTATTTCGTTAACAAAACGAGTGTGTTTTGAAGACCTACATTGACCTGCTAGGATTTGGCGGATCCACTGATACTTTGAGTCGGGCTCACTTCCTGCTAGCGAGATGTCAGTTCCTGTGATCCATCCGAGTCCTCTGATTGGTTAACGAGTCTCGAGTCATTAGAAAGGTTTGAAGTCGTGTCGAGTCTTGAGTCTTGAGTCTTGAGTCTTGAGTCTTGAGTCTTGAGTCTTGAGTCTTGAGTCTTGAGTCTTGAGTCTTGAGTCTTGAGTCTTGAGTCTTGAGGTCCGGGCCGGTTCACCAGCAGGTTACGTCTCGGCGCTCTCGTCTTCCCCCGACGTCGTTTCACCAACTGACGCGATTTCGGCTCGAGGGCGAAAAAACAAGATCCAGAAGTTTGGAAAACAAGGATAAACATGACAGGAGCCGCCGCACCGTCTCTCATCCTCTCGCTCGCCCCGTTCACGCTCGTGTCTGACGCTGATCACAATTATTCGGAGGCGGCGCTCGGATTCTGACAAACGTCACATCGCCAGGTTTGCTCCGGCAGACAAGCGGCGTCAGGAAAACTGATCATCGTCGGGCTGAACTCTCCCCGAACTCTCGCTGCCAGATCCTGGGTTTTTTTCGGAAAAAAAAAACTGACGAGCGTCACGTCAGAAGCTCCTTTTTTTTTTCGGTTAATGATTCCAGCGGGTCGTCCCCGTGACGACGGAGGTCCAGGAACTTCCTTCGGCGGATCAAGCTAATTAGCTAAATGTCACGCCGTTCGTCTGGAGAGACGCCTCCGCGAGGCGCTCTGTCAGAACGTCAAAATGGCCGACCTCATTATTCGCCGGGCGGCGGGTCGAAGGTCAGTTTCGTGCAAAATAGACAAATAAACCGAGGCGACAACATTTTCTTTAATCTCCCCTCGTGATGTGACCAAAGTGAGGGAGGCGAAGAAAAAGGAGGAAACCTTATAAGTCCAGGTGCTGTGTCTCAAATGCTGCACTTCTGTAAGTGCACTTCTTTACAGTACACTGTAAGACAGTGCACTTTGTAGAGAAGTTCGCAAATTTCAACAGTTATTAAGTTGTGTTTCATTGTGTTGTTTTTGTTGTGTTGTTTTGTGGTAAAATTAGTGTTTTCTCGAGACACGTCGTTCGTTGCCGTCATTTTAAAAGTATAATGTGACGTATCTTTCGATTAGACGACTGCACAGTAGTAGAAGGTGAGTGTTGTCTTCTGGCTCAGCTCTTTCTTTATCACCTTAGAGTCTCCACGACACTAAATCTTCTCTCAAAAGTCTCAAAACAACGGTCCACAAAAAAGACAAAACAGCTTCTTGTCGCCTGAAACCGATTTTGACTCTGTAGCATTTTATAAGGAAGAAGAAGTAAAGCTACGTTTCAAAACTTGAAATTATCATTAGTGCGAAACGATTCTCTTTGAAACATTTCTACAAAATTGAAAGAACTGATACGATTTTACGACAAAATGAGGCTAAACTAAAAGATGCAAACAGAATATATCTATGATTCACCAGTGATATACAAATACAATCTTGTTATTTGTTTTCTTGCCTAGGTTTTTCTTCATCTGGACGCGTTAAAATGACAATTTATTCATTATCAGGCCGTCCCAGCTAGCACAGGGTAAGTTGCAGGAGACGCCCCTAAAAGCAGGATTTGGTTTTTGACCTATAAATCTATTTTTTTTGGTTCGAAAATGTCTGAAGTTTTTCACATTTTTTAAAGTAGTGGCAAATTATTATTGAAATAATAATTAAAAATATATTTTTGAAAGTCTAAAACACACAAAAATAAAACAAATTAATAAAAAGATAATATAATACTAAAGAAGTGGGAAACAATACTCTGACACATTTATCTTCTGGCTAAGCTCTTATTTTTAGCTTAAAAATAACCGACAAATAATTGATTCATTATCTGGCTGTCCCGGCTGCACGGGGCGAGAGGCAGAAGAAACCCCATTAGCAGGATTTTGCTTTAACCTCCAAATAAGATATTTTTATGTGGAAAATTATTTAAAATATAAGTTTTAAAAAACATTATAAATATTTTTTTGTTTTACAGCAGCCAGTTTCTTAAAAAAATAATAAGAATACGTAACATTTAAATGGTTTTAAGGGCATAACAAATGAGAGAGAATAAAAATTTTAATCAATGATGTGTGAAATGACATTCATTGATACATTTATTTTTTAAAAAGAAGTAAATTATCTTGATCTTTTCTTTCCATCCCTACTTTATTTATATATGTGTTTACCAGTGAGTTTTGCTCTTTTTCCCCTCGACACGTTATTTATTCATCATCTGTCCGTCCCAGCTTCACAGGGCGATGGGCAGGAGCCGCCCCCTCATAGGAGGCACTGACGTGATGACCTTCAGACTAACAGGACGTGAGTTCCGTCGTTGATCACGTTCGACTTCCTGAAAAAACCTCCTCCGTCGCGGACGAGTGTGGGATGAAGCCGGCGTCTCCGGGGACGACATCTGCGACTCCATCGAGGCGAGAACAAGCATCTGTGATTAAAAGAAGGACTCGTGGTTAAAGGCTGTTTGACTTCATACATGTTAATAAACGTGAGCTTCGCCGCCGCCGCCGCCCGCCGCCACCGGGCCCTCATGAATATGGATGACGGGCAGGAGAGCGTGCGAGCGAGGCCCGAGTGATCCGGTACCAACTGTTTGCATGTTTCTGCTCGTGGGCTGCTGCTGCTGAAGATTCTGCTGCAGTGGCCCAATTTCTGTGCTGCTGATCATTAAAATTTCATCTTAAGCAATTACTGGAGGTTACTGCGAGTCTGTTGTCGACAGCCTGTTATCACCCAAAACACATTTCAGGGCTTCTGGTGTCGACTCGGTAAACACTGAAGTTCCCACTGAAGTACTGAGAGCTTTGAAATGAAATATTCAGTCTCAGAAGAAGGAGAGATGTTTGCTCAGGCTTTAATGTGGGTCATTAGCGCCGACGAGCTAATGTGGCTAATTAAAAGGGATTCCATTGTTCACATCTGTCCGAGTCACACGGATGACTCGTGAGTCGCTCGTCTTGGCGGGCGCCCCAACTTTGTCGCACGAGTCGGAGGCGAGTCTCTGACGCCAGGTGTTCTTCCGGACGACTCCTTTGCATAAGTATTTGACTCATGGATCCATTTGAATCGTAGAGATCCAACGACTCAGCGAGTTCTCTGACTTCAAGCGAGTTGTTCTTTGTGGACTCAGGGTTTGAGTCTCTCAGATTGTTGACCAGGTTTAACTTCTTATCTTCTAATTTTGATCAGACTCCTTGAAACATTGGTTCATTTGAATGATCAATGCTGCATGTCAGTTTAGAAGAGCCTTGGGACTTAAGGATAGGTGTGATCTCTCAGATTGTTAGTTTATGTCTTCTGACTCCATAAAGTGTGTGATCATGAGTCCTTGAAACATTGCTTCCTTTGAATAGCAACAATGACTCATGGTTCAGTCATAGTTAGCACTTGCAATGACTCATTGGGACTTAAGGAAGCAGGTGTGAGTCTCTCAGATTTTGGAGCTCTTGATTTATGGGTAAACAACGACTTTTTTCTCAGAATTTATGGAATCTTCTGATTTTGACCGCTTTGTTCAAGAGACGGACGGATCATTTGAGTCTTTCCTTACTGAACGAATCCTTGATTTATGGATCCATTTCACTTACCCATTTTTTTTTAATGACTCAGTTAGTTCTTGATCACCTGATCTTTACTTGAGTCAATATCTTTTTGACTTTGCTACATCTTAAAGTGTGATCTTGAGTCCTTGATCAAGAAGGAGCGAGATGACTCATGGTTCAATTACCAATCCCCAATGACTCAGCAAGTTGTTTTAGTTGTTCTTTGTGGACTCAGGGTTTGAGTCTCTCAGATTGTTGACCAGGTTTAACTTCTTATCTTCTAATTTTGACCTTTGCTACATCTTAAAGTGTATGATGATGAGTCCTTGAAACATTGATTCATTTGAATTAGCAACAATGACTCATGGTTCAGTTTAGTTACGCACCTGCAATGACTCATTGGGACTTAAGGATGCAGGTGTGAGTCTCTCAGATTGTTGGCCAGGTTTAACTTCTTATCTTCTAATTTTGACCTTTGCTACATCGTAAAGTGTGTGATTATGAGTCCTTGATTCATTTGAATGAGCGAGTAACAATGACTCATGGTTCAGTTTAGTTAAGCATCTGCTCTTTGGGACTTAAGGACACAGGTGTGAGTCTCTTAGATTGTTGATCAGGTTTAACTTCTTATCTTCTAATTTTGACCTTCATAAAGTGTGTGATGATGAGTCCTTGAAACATTGATTCATTTGAATTAGCAACAATGACTCATGGTTCAGTTTAGTTAAGCATCTACTCATTGGGACTTAAGGATGCAGGTGTGAGTCTCTCAGATTGTTGACCAGGTTTAACTTCTTATGTTCTAATTTTGACCTTTGCTACATCGTAAAGGGTGTGATTATAAGTCCTTGAAACATTGATTCATTTGAATGAGCAACAATGACTCATGGTTCAGTTTAGTTAAGCACCTGCAATGACTCATTGGGACATAAGGGTGCAGGTGTGAGTCTCTCAGATTGTTGACCAGGTTTAACTTCTTATCTTCTAATTTTGACCTTCATTAAAGTGTGTGATGATGAGTCCTTGAAACATTGATTCATTTGAATTAGCAACAATGACTCATGGTTCAGTTTAGTAAAGCACCTGCAATTACTCATTGGGACTTAAGGACGCAGGTGTGAGTCTCTCAGATTGTTGGCCAGGTTTAACTTCTTATCTTCTAATTTTGACCTTTGCTAAATCTTAAAGTGTGTGATTATGAGTCCGTGAAACATTTATTAATTTGAATGAGCGAGCAACAATGACTCATGGTTCAGTTTAGCTAAGCATCTGCTCATTGGGACTTAAGGACGCAGGTGTGAGTCTCTCATATT